>QANX01004981.1:0-10398 GCA_003254975.1 Ochetophila trinervis
ATAATTTTTTTTAAATTAGAATGTATCAATTGTACAAATTAATTATAAAAACTTTTATGTGAGCAAATTTAATTTTAAAAAATATAAAAAAAATGCATTAAAATTTATTTTTTATTTTTGAAAATTATGTTATGTAAAACAAAGAGCATTGTTTGGAAATGTTGAAGTTAGTTTAAAATACATACATGTTAAGTTACCTTTAAAATTCGTACATACGATTAATCATTTACTTATATGGAAGTCCTAATCAACATGATTCACACATCTTAGACATGACTGGTGAAAGAGAAAATTGACATTTCTATATATAGCACATACTATTGTATTTTGTCTTTCTTGATGATTAGTTTCATTTTTCTACATCTAACAAATATGAAACTTCCAAATGCTTCTGATAGAGGGATATATTCATTGCAGAATTGCACCGTACCTAAATATCAAATTGACAAACTTATTACGTGCGTGACAAATCCAGCCATTTAAGCGAGGGAAAACTAAAAGGAGTTGCAAAGAAAAATCCTGCTAAGCTCAAATCTTCATATATGTGTTTTAGCCATGGATAAAAATATCGGTATCGACAGAAATATCGAAGATTCGAAATACGGAAATATCGATAAAATATTGATATCGATAAAAAAAACAAAAGAAGTGATGAAAATTTATAGAAAAATATCGAAATTTTTTATGAAACTTCAGGATATGCTTATTTATTAGATACTTTATCAATTTTAACTATAAAAATTGAAAATCTATTGAGTGGAAATCATATTTATCATAATTAAGAGATTTATAGTACTCGCTGATAGGAACAAAAATATTATTAATTAAGTAATGAATTATTCATTAATTAGAATAATAATACAAGTGCATGATTACTTAAATATAAGTTAATACCACATAGAATTTCTTGGTAGTTGAAAACTTTCACTCTCTTCTTCATCCTCATTTCTAGTTGTGTATTGAGAGAAATATTGATCAAAAGGCACATCTCCTTGATAATTTTGCATGTAATTATTAATATGCCAACCATATGGATCTAATATTTCATGTGATTGTCTTTGCTGATAGTCATGATATGGATATGACGTTGATTGACTTTGTTCATAACTATTAGCCCCTGATGGTTGAGTTTGAGAATGTATCCATGAGTTATTATTTAGTGACATTCCATAATCATCCATGAAATAAGGGTTATAGTCCCTTTAATTTTGATGTCATAATCATTACATATTCTAAATTAGTTAAATTCTTAATTTTGAAAAACCATGGCCAGTTATTTGTTTTGTATGGTAGGATGCTATTTTTTTTAGTCAAACTTGTAATCATTACATATTCTAAACATAGATGGAAAAAATCGATATTTTCGGCGAAATTTCGCCGAAATTTCATTTTTTTCAGCTCCCCGATTTTAATTTCATCCAAAAAAAGGGTAAAATTTTCATAATTTCTATCGAAATTTCCGATATTTCTCCGATATTTCCGCAATATTTTCATCGAAATTTCCATGGTAATTGCTTCACAAACTAGTCAAAATTTCCATAATTTCCATGAAAATTTCCGTGGAAATTTAGATTGTTTAAATTTTAAAATATGATATATTTTTATAAATATTTGAGTATTTTTTAAATTAGAATTATTTATTGATGATATATTTTAAGTTAAGAATTCAACTAATATAGAATATGTAATGATTACAATTTTGAATAAAAAAAATAGCATCCTACCATACAAAACAAATAACCGGCCATGATTTTTCAAAATTAAGAATTCAACTAATTTAGAATATATAATGATTATGACATCAAAATTAAGGTGACTATAACCCTTATTTCATGGATGGTTATGGAATGTCATCAAATAATAACTCATGGATACATTCTCAAACTCAACCATCAGGGGCTAGTAGTTATGAACAAAGCCAATCAACGTCATATCCATATCATAACTATCAGCAAAGACAATCACATGAAATATTAGATCCATATGGTTGGTATGTTAACAATTACATGCAAAATTATCAAGGAGATGTGCCTTTTGATCAATATTTCTCTCAATACACAACTAGAAATAAGGATGAGGAAGAAAGTGAAAATTTTCAACCACCAAGAAATTCTATGTAGTGTTGACTTATATTTAAGTAATCATGTACTTGTATTATTATTATAATTAATGAATAATTCATTACTTAATTAATAATATTTTCTTTCCTATCAGCGAGTACTATAAATCTCTTAATTATGATAAATATGATTTACACTCAATATTTTTTCAATTTTTATAGTTAAATTGATAAAGTATCTAATAAATAAGCATATCCGGAAGTTTCATAAAAAATTTCTATATTTTTCTATAAATTTCCGTCATTTTTTTCCTTTTTTTTATCAATATCGATATTTCCGTATTTTGAATCTTCAATATTTCTGTCGATACCGATATATTCATCTATGATTCTAAATTAGTTGAATTCTTAATTTTGAAAAACCATGGCCGGTTATTTGTTTGGTATGGTAAGATGCTATTTTTTTATTCAAAATTGTAATCATTACATATTCTACATTAGTTGAATTCTTAACTTAAAATATATCATCAATAAATAATTATAATTTAAAAAATACTCAAATATTTATAAAAATATATCATATTTTAAAATTTAAACAATCTAAATTTCCACGGAAATTATGGAAATTTTGACCAGTTGTGAAGCAATTACCATGGAAATTTCGACAGAAATATTGAAGAAATATCGGAAATTATAAAATTTTAGCTCTTTTTTTTTGGGATGAAATTAATATTGGGGATCTGAAAAAAATGAAATTTTGGCGAAATTTCGCCGAAAATATCGATTTTTTCATCTATGGGTTCAGCGACATATATAGTTTGGAAACTTAGAGAGTTTTGTCCAACAACGACTAGGCTAGAATAAAACTTTTAAAATATATTGTATTCAATAAAAATTTTAAAAATGTTACTTTATTATGGACAATATTACTCTATTACGGACAAATATTACTCTGTTATGGATGAATAATACTTGTCTATAATATAATAACATTGTAAATCTATAGCGGAATAACATTTATCCGTAATAAAATAACATTGTTCAAAATAAAGTAATATTTTTGAAAATTTTATGATAAAATATAGTTGTATTATAGAATTCTCCTATGCAACGACCATGTATTTCTGCATTTTTTTAAAAACGGCTTAATGAAATGTGATAGAAATCACAAATGTTACCGTAATTTTATGACAAATAAGAAAAGTAATGCAATTTAGTTACAGGTTTTAACAATGCCGCTTTTGCCAGTATTTTTTTAAATAGTTGCAGCAATAAAAAAAAACATTTTATTATACAGTGAGTTTTTCTTCCAAGTCCTCTGTTTCAGAAATGTTGGCCACTTCTTTTGCCTCTTCCAATTCCTCTATTTCAAAAATGTTTGATCTGGCAGCAACACTTTCCTGCGGATTCACGCACTGTACTATGGGATGGAGATAAGATCATGATTGAACGAAAGCCGATCAAAGTCTCTAATTCTATTTCACATGTTATTGACAGAACCTTTTGTTGGATTTATGATCTTGGTCCCACTTGAGATATTATCTTAAGTGATAATTATCTCTGTATTTCAATTTAAATAAAATTTGATTATAAGATAAATTATTATCTGATATAATTAAATTGATAAGATAAAATCTAGATAACAGTGGTTATGTCTGTTAAGATTTTATTTTAAATTTTAAATTGAGAATATTAGTTTGTTTGAGTTTCTATTTTTTGTACGTACAAATATTAAAAAGAATCCAGAGAACAAACTGATTCAAAATTAATTAAGAGAGAATACATAAAAAACATCGAGTGAAAATATTAGAGAAAATATTCATTCTCTAATATTCTTGGAAGATCTAGCAGATCGGTGGTAGATCCCAGTAGCAGATCCAGTGGTAGATCCCAATAGCAGATCTGGTTGTAAATCCAATAACAGATCCGGTGGTAGATCAGGTAGCAGATCTGGTGATAGCCTGTAGATCCAAGTGCATATCGTAAATTCGGTAGAATCATTATACCGCGCATCAAATACAGAAAGTCTGCAAGGTATTTTATTTTATTTTTCAGATGATTCAGTCACATGTTTACTTATGAGTTATTGATTTTACACTTCTGCAAAATATATTTTTCTTACAATTAGTATCAGAGCATCCCATAAGTTTATATGTTGAATCTAGATTATGAAGCATGTTATGATGTATGTTTAGATATATGGCACCTAGGATCTATATTTGTTGGATCATTTATGCTATAATATTATTTATAATTTTTATTCATAATTGATATTTTATTGATGAATATTTGTAGCTTTAATCCATGGTTAGATGTTTGGTTGTATTTTTCTTTGGGTTTGTAACAAGGAGGCTGATCAAATATCAGGTTTCCTCCCTAATTTTTATTTTATTTACGTTTTATTTTATATTATGTAAATTTGTAAAAATACATATTTGTAATACTGTGCAACCTTTGTTGTTTGGACAACTGAAGGCAAATCGGAAGGACTTTTTGCCAGAGACCACCATTATTAGAAAGTAGACTCAGAGGCGACGACGCCAGATAGTAATAGGTCACCGGAAACCATCTCACGCGCTTACACGCGCTACGAGAAGTGTCTGAGAGTGGAAATCACTCTCCTGTCTTCTTGGGGCGTGTGCGGGCGTATTAACCGTTGGATCGCTCTGAAATTTTGGTATGTGCTTCCTCTATGGATGCTTGACCTATCTGTAAAATTTCAAGGCGATCGAAATTTTCTTTGGAGGTTGGTGACATTTTTGGCGGCGAAAGTTAGTATTTGACTGGTTTGAGTTTTTGTCTTTTGGGCTTAAACCCTAGATGATCAGTTTTTCAGCTTGGCCCATAGTCTATAGATTTGCAAAACTATTAAAGAGAAAGAAATGACCAGATTGATGAATTGGGCCATATTTTTTTTTATTTTTTGGGCTTGTAATCTATTTTTTTATCTAGGTACCATGGATTAAGGTTCATTATTTATTTATTTTATGAATTGTCTAAGTATATGTTCTTAATATTTTATATGATGACATGTCATATATACTAGGTGGTGCCATATTAATTTGTATAAATTACATGTGCATAATAATTATTATGATTTTGTATCTAGATTAATAATCATTATTGTTATTTTCAAATAAAAAAAATTGGAAAATAAAAATCCCATTATGTTTAAAAAACAATATATATATATATATTGAATGTATGAAGGTTTTTATAAATTTTTTTTAAAAAACCTAAGGGCTCCATTGTTGGTCCAATTAAAAAATGATCATGTGATGCTCCAACGAATAAACGTGGTCGGATTTTATTGGATTGGACCTTAATAATTTTTAAAATTTTAATAAAGTTGTTCGGCCCAACGTCGACAATTCTTGGATATTAAAGATAATTTTAAAAATTAAATAATTGTTTTAACATTCAAACTTGGTCAAATTATTACCCTCCCAACAAGGCTATGTTAATTTTATCAAGGGCCCAAAGTTATTTAAAAACAATGGTTGATAGTCTAAATTAGACAGAATCAATTTGATTAGAATTTAAAAGTGTTGTCTGGGAAGGTTCTGTCTAAAAAGCTTGGGACTTAAGTACGTCCATTTGTGACACCCCAATCTTTCCTGGGAACTGACCTATAAGGACATTTTTTCTATTTCATGTTCAAATTTAGTTTATTGTAAATGTCTTGCCCAATGTAAGCATTTATAATGGAAGCTAAATTATTATTTTTTTTCAATAAGCATAATTTTTATTTTTTTGGGATTAATTAAAAATATGTTTATTGAGTTTTACTTTCTTTTAATATAAGTGTGAAAATTTTTCAGAAAAATGGCAACTTTTAACCCTCTAGCTGTGATTTTGAGCCAAAAACCTATGGATGGAAATAATTACAGCGATTGGAAAACCAATTTGTTCATTGTGATGGAATATGAAAAAGTCAAATATGTTATTTCCACCCCTAAACCTACCGTACCCACAACAGATGCAGAGGCTCAAGTGAAGAAGGATTATACCAACTGGCAAGAGGCGGATAATGCAGTTCGCTGCTATATCCAGGCCAGTATTGCTAAACACTTGCTGCCTCATATCAGAAATTTTGAGAGTGGAGCATAAATGCTTCAGGCTCTTGATGGAATGTTTGCTGAATCAAACTCTGCTTTGAGGCAATCTGCTTTGGGGGCTCCCACGAGCACACGGATGATTGGAGGAAATGTGCGGGATCATTGTCTGGAAATGATGGCAAACCTCAGTCAGGTCGAGGTTATGGGGATCAAGCTGGATCAAAGGTCCCAAATCAATTTGATCCTAAATTCTTTGCCTGAGCGCTTCAGTCAGTTCAAAATGAACTACAACATGAACAAGCTGAATTTGACTCCTATAGAACTGATGCATGAGCTTCAGAGTGCTGAAGAATCTCTTTCAAAATCCGGCAGTGTTCATTTTACTCAGGATTCTGTTAAGACCAAAGGGAAACCTCAAGTCAGTAACAAGAACAAGAGTAAGAAGAAAAAGAAGGCAGTGATACCAGTTATTAAGACTGCTGAAACAAAGAAGCTTAAAGGCAAATGCTTTAAATGTGGAGAAAAAGGCCACTGAAAGTAGAATTGCCTTAAGCTAAAGCCAGGTATGGGTGATTTGAATTATATTGAAAATTGTTTAGTAGAGAATCATAATAATAAATGGATCATTGATTCAGGAGCCACTAATCATGTCTGTTACTCTTTGCAGTGGTTCAGACAAACTAGCTTGGTGGGAGAAGGACAAAGAAGTTTGAGGCTTGGGAACGAAGAATATGTCTCTGTTAAAGCAATAGGACAAGTTGATTTATTTTTTAATAATAGGACTTTAATTTTATATGAATGTTTATTCATTCCAGACTTTAAGAAGAATTTGGTTTATGTTAGTTGTTTATTTGAACAAAGTTTAATAGTACAGCTTAATTCCTCGGTTTTAATAAGAAGTTTGACTTCAATTATTTGTTATGGTGAATTATGGAATTGTCTTTATTTTTTAAGTCCTACGTCCTATGATGTTAATAATTTTGAAACTGTTGATGATGAGCATATACATGTTGCCAAGAAAAGGAAAGTTTCAAATAAAACATACCTTTGGCATTTACGATTAGGTCATAGTAATCCTAACAGGATATACGGTTTGGTTAAAAGTGAGATTTTAAAATCTCTAGTCTTTGAACCTATACTAGTATGTGAATCTTGTTTAGAATGAAAAATGACCAAAAAGCCCTTTAATGCCAAAGGATATTGTGCAACCAAACCACCGGAATTGGTGGATACTGTTGTATGCGGACCAATAAATGTTCAAGCCAGAAGAGAGTATGAGTATTTTGTAACTTTTATAGACGATTACTCAAGATATGGATATGTTTACCTAATGCGCCAACAGTCTGAAACTTTCTCAAAATTTCGAGAGTATAAGGCTGAGGCAGAAAAGCAATTAAGGTTCCATATCAAAGAACTTCGGTCTGACCGAGGTGGTGAATACCTTTCTGGAGAGTTCAAGTTTTACTTGACTCAATAGAGGATAGTTTCTCAACTATCAGCCCCTTGAACACCCCAGCAAAATGGAGTTGCAGAAAAAGAAGAAATAGAACTTTCAAGATATGACTAGATCTATGCTCAGTTACTCATCCCTACCTATTTCATTTTGGAGATATGCCTTAGAAACAACAGTGTATCTTATAAACTTAGTTCCTTCTAATTCCATTTCTAAGACACCAATAGAATTATGGAAAGGGCGTAAGCCCAGTTTAAACCATATTCAGATTTGGGGTCCTCCTGTACATGTCTTAAGGAAGGAATCGAATAAGTTGGAATCTCGTACAGAAGTGTGTCTGTTTGTTGGTTACCCTAAAAGAACAAGAGGTGGACTTTTTTATAGTTCCTCAGATAAGAAAGTTTTCGTGAGTACACACACAAATTTTTTAGAGGAAGACTATATAAACAATTTCAAACCCAAGAGTAAAATAGTTCTTGAGGAGCTTGCCTCAACTCAAGAACAAACTTAATCAAGGCAATTTTTTCATGTTGCTCCATTGATGCCTATGTATGTTCAAAGAAGGGAAAATGTACCCGAATGTGAACAAACACAAGTAGAACTAGTGGAACAACAAGAACTGGTACAGGTGGAACCTCCACCAGTACAACTTCCACCACAATGTATAGTCCAGGATCCTCGTGTAATTGCACAACCACCACCAGTGCAGCTTCGTCGTAGTGAGAGAGTAAGACACAAGCCTGCGAGATATATCTTGCTAGGCGAATCTTACTAAGTCATCACTGATAGCGACGATGATCCTGTTAATTATAATGAGGCACTGGAAGATGTGGATGCACAGGAGTGGCAGGAAGCCATGAACCGTGAGATGGAATCTATGTATTCCAACTCTGTCTGGTCTCTTGTAGAAGCACCCGAAATGATAAAACCTATAGGGTGCAAGTGGATCTACAAAAGAAAAAGATGATTAGATGGGAAGGTATAAACATTCAAAGCTAGATTGGTGGCGAAAGGCTATACCCAAAAAGAGGGGATAGATTACGAAGAAACTTTTTCGCCAGTAGCCATGCTTAAATCTATTTGGATTCTTTTAGCCGTAGTAGCAAAACTCGATTATGAGATTTGGCAAATGGATGTAAAAATGACCTTTTTAAATGGCAGTTTACAAGAGGACATATATGCGACAACCAAAAGGGTTAATAGCTAAAGGCCAAGAACACATGGTATGCAAGTTGCAAATGTCAATTTATGGACTTAAGTAAGCATCTAGGTCATGGAACATTAGGTTTGATCAAGCCATTATTTCAATTGGTTTTGAAAAAAGTCCTTATAAACCTTGTGTTTATAAAAAGATCCAAGGTAAAAAAGTAGTTTTCCTAGTCTTTTACGTTGATGACATTTTATTGATTGGAAATGATAAAAATGTGTTGTTAGGTGTAAAGGAATGGCTACACAAGCAGTTTGATATGAAAGATTTGGGAGAAGCCAACTATATTCTTGGAATCAAACTTCTAAGAGACCGGAAGAATAAGATGTTGGCACTATCTCAATCATCATATATTGATAAATATGTGCTAAGTTTAACATGGATAAATCTAAAAGGGGATATTTACCCTTCAGACATGGAATCAATCTTTCTAAGGAACAATCACCAAAAACTCCTTAAGAGAAAGATATCATGAGTAAGAAACCTTATGCTTCGGTAGTAGGCAGTGTCATGTATGCTATGTTAAGTACTAGGCCATGCTATGCTGTAGGAGTTGTAAGTAGGTTTCAAAGTAATCCTGGATTGTACCACTGGGCTGTAGTGAAACATATACTCAAGTATCTAAGGAAAACAAGAGACTATATGTTGGTGTATTCTAGTGGAAGTTTAGAAACGGTTGGCTTCACAGACTTAGATTTCCAAGGGGACATTGACTCTAGTAAATCTACCTCGGGTTATGTGTTTACTATGAATGGAGGAGCCATTTGTTGGAGGAGCATTAAGCAGATATGTGTCGCTGATTCCATCACTAAAGCTGAATATGTGGCTGCATCTGAAGCTGCAAAAGAAGCTGTGTGGCTTAAGAAATTCCTCATAGACCTACAAGTGATACATGGTGCAGAACGGCTCATTACCCTTTACTGTGATAACAGTGGGACTGTAGCACAATCTAAAGAACTTAGGTATCATAAGAGGCAAAAACACATAGCAAGAAAATACCACTTAATCCTTGATTTCATTTAGAGAGGAGATACAGTAGTTACTAAAATAGCATCTGAGGAAAACTTAGCAGACCCCTTTACTAAGTATCTACCTAAGAAAATATTTCAGAAGCATGTAGAATGTATAGGTCTTAAGAAGGTCCCAGATTTACTTTAGAGTAAGTGGGAGTTTGTTTTTATTTGTGTTTTTGTAACGAGACAAATATATATTTATTTTCTGGTTTTAAATAAAATTTTGAGGTATTCTTTTTTCAATTTTTGTGCATACTAATATTTTAAGAATAAGTTCCAGATTGATTATGTAGTATATGATCATGTGGATACGTCCACAGAAGATATGATCATAAGTTCTCTTAATTAATGAATGAGATCACAGTTGTTGAATAAAGTTGGGAGCTTTATTTAGGCTGCAATATTTTATGAAATAATTTATCTTGGTTATTATAAAATATTGGTGCACACTATGTTTGTATTGATTAGGATCAAAGTGAGATTTAATTAAGGTTAAATTTCTGTAAAAAGTAATTAATTCTCAAGATATATTTGGTTATTTTATTTCTCTTAATCCTGAGTTTATTATAAATAGGTATTTAGATGATTATTGTTCTTTGAGTTATCAA
>QANX01004981.1:15763-33085 GCA_003254975.1 Ochetophila trinervis
AAAAAAAAAAAAAAAATTAAAATTAACATTTTTTCTTTATCGGAGTAGAACTTCTCCATGATAATTTGCAAGTAATCTCATAAATTTTGAAACTAATTCCAACTTAGCCCACAATGCCACTGAACATGTAGAATTTGCAGATCTTATTAGGCAAAATGTTGGTCATGTGTAGCATTGCTGATTATATAAATATACTACGAGAGATATATTTTTTTAGAAAGAAGTGGTTGGGTCAAATTAAGAGATTGGTGAAAATTCAACAGCCTTTTATCACTTTTAAAAAAAAATTTAAGCACATAAACTAAAAATTCATGTTATTAGTAATATTTCTTATTTTTTGATAAATTCGAACTACTTAGTTATTATTTTATTCCCATTAATTTGAAATCCTTTTAATTTTGTTTTCTAATTAAAAAATTAGCACAAAATAGGCCGAAAATATTTTTTGGCCATCCAGCCCAATACAGTCCAAATGTCTGCGCTAGAAGAAGAGAAAGGCCCAAAAACGAGAAGTCATGGCGTTTTTGGTTTCTGTATATTATAAAATAATAGCTAGGTTTTATTCTAAACCTTTTTGAGCAGCTGTTGTAGTTCGCCGCAGAGGAAGGTTAGCTTTTCTCTTCCCTCTTCTTCCTTTCCGTCCTCTAACGACGTCTTCTTGTTTCCGAGAAAAAAAAAAGAAGAAGATAAATTATCAGAAAAATGTTATTAATTTACATGCATTTTATCTGGAACCAGGGTTTTCGTGTTTGATTTAGTGATCCAAATTTGACTACTGTGAAATGGTCATTTATGTGTTCGAATGGAAATAGTGAATTGCGATTTAAGTTTTTGAACTTGCAGTTTTTGTTTTTGTTTAATTAAAGCAGCAGCTTTTAGTGGTTCCCTTAGTCCTGTCTTTGCATGGTTTAGTTGTAGATATATCTGCATTTCTGTTTTTTGTTGTTTAATTATTTATTTATTTATTTATTTTTTTCTTGTGTAATTGCAAATTCGTTTTCCAGTTGGTTTTTCAATTTAACGTATATATGGGTTTTGGCTGATGATTGGTACTTTTTCAATGACAAAGGAGGAGGAGGAGGATGTCTCACAGGAAGTTTGAGCACCCCAGGCATGGGTCCCTTGGATTTCTTCCCAGGAAGAGAGCTGCCCGTCACAGGGGAAAAGGTAAAACTTTATGCCTTGTTTTTCGAATTGTTGCATTAGCTTGGTTCATGAATTATTTAATGTAAATGTTTGTGTTTGTGTGTGTGTGTGTATGATATTTGATCTAACTGGTTCGTGATATTTTGTTGCAGTGAAGGCTTTCCCAAAGGATGATCCAAACAAGCCCTGCAAGCTTACTGCCTTCTTGGGTTACAAGGCTGGCATGACACATATTGTCAGGGAGGTCGAGAAACCTGGATCAAGTGAGCAGATTTATTTTTAATGTCATCTTAGGTCACACATTCATAAATTCTATTTGGGAAAGTTTAAATTCTAGCTCGGTTTTTATTAAAAATCTTTCATACTGTGTTTAGAGCTTCACAAGAAGGAGACATGCGAAGCTGTGACAATTGTTGAGACCCCTCCAATGGTTGTTGTTGGAGTTGTTGGTTATGTTCGGACACCACGTGGGCTTCGCTCTCTCAACACTGTGTGGGCTCAGCATCTCAGTGAGGAGGTCAAGAGGAGGTTCTACAAGAACTGGTGCAAGTCCAAGAAGAAGGCTTTCACAAAATACTCAAAGCAGTTTGAAAGTGAAGAGGGAAAGAAAAATATCCAAGCCCAGCTTGAGAAAATAAAGAAATATGCAACTGTTGTTAGGGTTTTGGCTCACACTCAGGTTTAAATACACTAACCTTTTTAGATTCATCAATGGAAATTTATTTGTTGAATCAATTGTCTCTCAAATGATTGTTTAATATATGAATGGTTCTTTCCTGTATATCCAGATAAGGAAAATGAAGGGATTGAAGCAGAAGAAAGCACACCTTATGGAGATTCAGGTGAATGGTGGAACTATTGCACAGAAGGTGGACTATGCTTACAACTTCTTTGAGAAGCAAATCCCTGTGGATGCTGTTTTCCAGAAGGATGAGATGATTGACATCATTGGTGTCACAAAAGGTAAAGGTTATGAAGGTGTCGTTACTAGGTGGGGTGTAACCCGCCTTCCTCGGAAGACCCACAGGGGTCTCCGAAAGGTGGCATGTATTGGTGCCTGGCATCCTGCGAGAGTCTCATTCACGGTTGCCAGGGCTGGTCAAAATGGATACCACCACCGCACTGAAATGAACAAGAAGATATATAAGCTTGGGAAGTCTGGACAGGAGTCCCACGCTGCAGTCACTGAGTTTGACAGGTTTGTTGCCTGTATATTGGTGTTCAATGTTTATTCTAGCTCAAAAAACATTTTAGCCTGTTGGATTTTGCAGCTACTTTCTTTTTCTCTCCATCTCTGTTTTGCTTGTGTTTTGAAGATACTTACTGAATTTGTTTTCAGAGTTAAAAGTTCAATCTGACTCTTACATTTTATCCAAGTTTGTTGTTTGCTACACTTTCTACATAGTTTCCTTGCGTAATGTCTCAGGACTGAGAAGGAGATCACTCCGATGGGTGGCTTCCCTCACTATGGTGTGGTGAAGGATGATTATCTATTGATCAAGGGATGCTGTGTTGGACCTAAGAAGAGAGTTGTTACTCTTCGTCAGTCCCTTCTGAAACAGACATCTCGTCTTGCTCTCGAAGAGATCAAGCTCAAGTTCATCGATACCTCCTCCAAGTTTGGGCATGGTCGTTTCCAGACAACACAGGAGAAACAAAAGTTCTTTGGACGACTCAAGGCCTAATTGTGCAAAGGTCACTACATTTGACAATGCAATTTCTTTTTCCATTCAAATGAGATATTTTATTATGGTTTGTACGTGTTGGTGGGGATTTTGTAGTGTCTGCCATCAAATTTTTTTTTTCTTTTCTTATTTTCAATGGTTTACTTGGCAATTTGAGTACTGAAATTATAGCGACTCTTCTCTTTGGATATTGAAGACGTTAATTTGAGTTCAATGATCCCCTTTTCTATTTTAGCTATGCACTTTGAGCATCATGTATTACTGCAGAATCAGTGGCACTGTTAAAATGTTGTCTATGCTTTTCGCACATAAATTTAGATATTATTTTGAAATATTAGGAAGCAACTACAATTGTCATTTCAGAAACATGAAAAGAAATTCGATATAAATACTTTTTGACTAAAGCATAAGAGAGAATATATATATATATATATATATTTTGGGTTTGTTTGTATAACTGTTTCAAATTTAGTCCAATCTAATCCATCAATCAAATGAGTCCATTATTGTGTTCGATTAGGCTATTATCGTAGCACTATTAGTATTCCTTTTACACAATCTATATGTATTTGCCTCTCTAGTTTTTAAATTTATAAATTAGTTTTGTTTGTTTGTTCATTTTTTTTTTGAAAGATATTTTTATTGCAACCTTACTTGAATGATATATATAACTGATAGTGTAGAAATTTTTAAAATTTTAACTATCGTAAATTTGACATATTTGATAAAAGTTTATACCTAATGAAAGTTTTGACCAATTTATTCTTATGTTAAACGACAATTATATTAAATAAGGTTAAATGTATGGTTTTTTTTAATTTTTATTTTGTTTTGAGGATGGTTAAAAGTATGATTTGAAAATAAAACTATCATATGTTGACCAGTAGAATAGGTTAAATTAAAACAAAATTGACGAGATAAATTTTATGTTTCATTTTTTATAGCCAAAAAAAAAAAAAATTATTCTACCGCAATGTAGATCGCCTAACACTATAAAAAAAAATGTATTTAGTATAATTATTAAAGAATAATTGAATCAGTTGTATCTGCTGAGTTCCGCCAAAATGCCAAGCACGTAGGTCGCAAAAAATTCCTTTACATTGAATATTTACTTCGTCTGGTAAGAAACACCTTGATCAGCTCAATAGCCTTGATATCGTTAGTAAATCATCCTTGGATGTTGGTTGGTACCAAACAAAGCGTCCTAAGCCTTGAAGTAAGAAAATGATTGCTAATTGGATACTTAGTCTTTGCTTTGAGGTCAGTTCATATTTTTTCTTTAGTAATCTTTTGTTTTTCCTTTGTGGATATTTGCTATGTCTTATGCAAATAAAGGTAAACTATCAGATTCATTAATAATGAGGTGTTAGATTACCTGAGGGAGATCATTCTGAGTTGAATCTTTAGTTTCTGGAGTAGATAAAAACAATTTTATTGTATGATCGAAGTATTCAAGAATGTCGGATTCAGAGCTGTTAGGAGCGCCGGATTCAGTACCTCCGGATCTATCACCAACACTATATTCATTCAACAGTACCTTTTCGGGTTCAAGACCTTCAGATTTCTTGTCTACGCTAGATTCATCTAACAAAACACTACTTTCATGTAACTCAAGACTCCTGGATTTCAGTAACCTTTCATTAATTTCTTTCAACTCCACAGATACATTGCCACCCTTCAACATGGTCCCTTCACTACAACTCTTCTCCTGAGGGGAAAATTCAAAAACTCCTCCTAATTAGTAAGGCTCTAATTCACCAAAATATACATTTTTTGAAAATTAGAATACCCAACAAAAATACTGTAATTTGCACATAAATCCAACTTACTTCGTTGACCTTTAAAGATGTGAACACACATGCAGTACAACCAAACACTCAGAGATTCAATATTTGGCAGATGAGGTTCAAAATCATAATGAATGAATATGCAGCGGCTACAATTTTCAAGATAAGAATTTCAAAAAACAGAAACATATACAAAAGAACAAGCTTACAAAGAAATTCAAAATATTGAAATAATATTTTTCACTAATATTATTCTTCTGCATTGAAAATGAATACAAAATAGCAAGCTTACAAAGAAACATATAAATAGAAAGTAACGTACAATATAAGGCAACCTATACAATGTAAAAAAATATCAATATTCCTATAATCACTCTATATTAAATATACCAAATATTCTTATAGTCAACTAACAATGTAAGAAAACAAATCAATTAATTACTCCTAAAAATTATATTTATTTACAACAATAATATATTAACACTTCATGCTGACATTGCTACCATTTTTCATAAAGAGAAAATGAATATTGTCAATTTGTAGTGCCTACATATAAAACTCTCACGTTCTTCCAATCAAAGGGGTCAAAACTTTAGTCTTTAATTTAATTTAATTTTTTCTTTTCTTTTGTTTACTGACTGGGGTGATAAAGCTACTTTAATGTTTTTTTCGCTAAGTGCTTCTTATTATGTAGACTAACAAAAACTTCCACATTTTAATATTATAAATTCAAACAAAGTTGAAACCAGATTCTTGAAGACTAGAATTTTAGTCCTTTGAGTGCTGGAAGAATGTGCGAGTCTAATATTTAGGCACTATTAAATGACAAGATTTATTTTTCTTTATGAAAAAGGTGACATCTTCCAAATTCTTCATTTTTTTTCCCTTAATGTTATTCACCAAAAAAAAAGGAGTTAATTTAGTGCTTCTCTTTTTTTTGCTAAGTGCTTCTTATAATATAAAAAGTAACAAAAACTCCCACATTTTAATATTATAAGATTTCAAATAAGACTTTTGGATGACCTGTGATGCGTGTCGTAAACACCAAAATTAATTACTGAAATTAAATACTACCGTAGTAGCAGCAAGTTCAAGTCGATTCCACAGAGACTGATGATCAAACTATTTCTATTCCAATTAAAGTAAAATTAAAAAGGCAAAGGGGGGATTTTATGTTGGCAAATTCAAATATTAAAGAAAGCAATTTAAAAATATTGGAAATAACAATTAGAGAAAACCTTGGGTCAGAGTATCTTCAATTGCTAAAGAACAGGTGATCACAGACAAAAATATATCCAAAAATAATCATTCAATGTTGGATTGAATAAAATAGCACGGCCAATTTTATTCTAACTCTCACAATTAATTAATTCAGATACGATCGTAAATTAATACTAATTCTGAAATATCTAAACAAACGTGATCTAAATTAAATCAGAACAGCATTAAGAACAATAGCAACCAACAATAAACAAGTCCTACAAACGTTGTAAAACTTTAATCTATTATGCATTCTCCTAAGAAATTAACAAAAGCTTAGCATGCAATTATTAAAATCAAAGTGCTACTAACATAGAACATTCAATACGATTGAATTCCTAATTAGCAAATACCCAATCCACAAATAATTATAACGGATCCAAATTATAATCAAAAGAGAATTGAATAATAAACAAATAAATTGCAAGAACACAAATTGAATAATTATAATTGAATTAAAACTTATAAACCAAGTCTCACACTTTATACTTTAGCAATGAACAATACTCTTACCTAAGAGAGAGATTTAGCTACTCATAGTTGATAGAAATCTCAATTCTTTGTTGTTTTTGCTCTAAAAACGGCTGCCCCATTACAAGATAACTTAAACCTATTTAAACTAAAAACCTAGGGCTACAAAACACACAAAAACGCGTCTAAACGGACCAAAATCGCGCCCATCCAGGCGCTTGGCCAGGCACCTGGGCTGCGCATGCACCTGGATTGCACTGCCTTGCTGCTGCAAGTTTCTATGTGCAAGCTACTGTGGAGAACAAATTTAGTTTATGTTTTTGGTTTAGAATTCTAGTTAGTTTGTAATGGTTATTGCATATTTAGCAGCCATTTTAGTTACTTTGTAATGTAACTAGCTACTGTCAAAATGCAGGGATATTTTGTTGATATTTGTGCAAAAGTTACTGCAACTTTTGCATTTTACAGCTTTGCATTTTATAGCTTTGCATTTTGTAACTTTTGTATATTGCAGTAGGCAAAACAGCAGCTACTCCAGACCTTTTGTCAGAAATGTATATGTATTGTTAAAAATTCAAAATGAAATGCAGTTTTACTGTTTTTTCTCAAAAGTTCTCTCTGCAACTTCCCCTCTTTCTACTTCCTCTCTTTGTTGAAACTTTAGGTTATTCTCACAATTATCCTAATGAATATAGTGTCAGAGACAGAGGAATGGAATGCAGCCAATGCCTTGAACTTCTTGGCAACCTCCTCACTGTGTTGTTTCATTTGAGCCACAATGGGGTTTGCCCTCAATGGCTCTGGTTTCATTCCTCCTTCTGTGACCTCCCATAGGTCAAAAGCTTGCAATTATGCCTTCATTTTGATAGACCACATTGCATAGTTTTCACCTGTGAAAACTGGTGGAGAGGGGGCTGAAAAATGGGTTGAAGCCATGGTTTTTCAAAGAGGGAAACAAGAAGAAAATAGTAGGCTCTAATCTGGTTTTTGGTCCCTCGAAAACAAGTAGCTCAAGACTCACTTGGTCTGGTTGCTTTTCATGAATCTGGCCCTTCTAAGATCAGTTAATGCTCTGATATCATGTTAGAACTATGACCCAAGAGGAGTTCTAGAGAAGAAAAGTAGTATGTATTTGCATAAAAGCTTTAACATTTCATTAAGGGTTAAACATATGGTATATACAAGACTAGAAACATAAAAAATACCTAACCTCTGTCATTTGACAGATGCAACCATGCTGCCTTTTACAGACTTGATTACCCCTATTAAACATCATAACATAGGCTTCTAAAAACTGACACAAAGACCAGCCAAAATAAGACTAAACACAAGGTACACTTAGTTTACTTGTTTCACATATAACCAAGATACTTAACACAAGGCTGGTCCAAAAACAACCAGATTTGAACTAATCTGGTTTGCACAAAATATGTTATCATATTTAACCTCTCTGCCATAACAGCAGCCATGTCACCAAAAGTGCCACCTTCAACACTTTTTTGCAGAAAGCAGAAAACATGGAAGTTTCCTCTCTTCCTCTGCCTCTCGGGTTTTAGACAAAAGTAATGTTTTTATCCTTCTATGAGTTTGTTCTCTTTGTAATCCTTGTATCTTGGCTCATTAATGGAAGCAGTCAGTTCTCGTTTTATGCGGTAGATCAGTTCCTATATATTGTGTTGCGTTAGTTCTCTGCTTCAGTGTCCTGCATTAGTTCTTATACAGCTTGTGTTGCTTACGTCCTAAGTAATTTAGTTGTTTGTTAGACTCTTGTTCGCAGTAGATCAGTTCAAAGTGTTATTTGCCTTTACAGTTTACTTAACAGGACCTTACAACCTCAGCTCTGATACCATGTTACTTTGTTTAGCAGAAAGCAAAAGGAAGAAAAAGAAGATAGAACAGAGAGAAAAACAGAGAGGAGAGAGAGAGAGAGAGCAAGCAATTGAATTTCTGTGCAAATGTTTCCGATTACTTCATCAAGAAGCCACATCTTACATATATAGAGAGTGCTATTGGAATTGAAAAAAAATATATCATTCTTTACTTTTTGAGATTCTTTAACGTGCTCTTTATATTGAAAATTATGTTCTCTAAAATAAAGAATATTGTTGGAGATGTTCTTATGCTGCTAAGTTACCTGGAAGTCCTAATGAACTTGACTCACACATCTTAGACATGATCGGGGAAAGAAAAAAGTAATTGACATTTTTTATAGCACATTGTATTTTGTCTTCATCATTAGTTTCATTTTTCTGTAACTAATAAATAAGAAACTCCAAATGCTTCTTATAGAGGGATTCATGGCAGAATTGCACCGTACCTTCTCATTAATTAATGCTTTCACTTGACCCGGCATGCCCTTTCCTAAATGCTTTAGAGCGATTAATGACAGAAAAAGCTCTATGGAAATTAACTTTAACAAAACTAATGAAGGACGTATAGGGTAAAATTAGACATGCATGATTGGTAAAGGATGTGATCAAATTTGAAAGTTTTTAGAAGTGGATTGTGGGTCTTTTGCTATATGTTTTCAGTCTGATTACACACATATTTACGTCTATTCAGATTTCAAATTGAAAAGCAAACGGCTACGAAGACGTTACTTCTGGTAAAAATTGAGACCCTGATGTTGCTAACATCGTTTATATTATTTAGGACATAGTTCTGTATACTACAATTTTGATGATATAACCTGCTATAAGCTCAAATCTACCATGTATTTCTGCAACATAGATTGGAAACTTAGTGAGATTTGTGCAACCATGCATTTCTGCATTTTTAAAAATTGATGTAATGCAATATGACAAAATCACAAAAAGTCACCGTAACTGACAAATGAAAATTGATGTAATTTAACTACAAATTTTAACAATGCCACAAATAATAACTTTTTACGGTTATTTTTTTAAACGAAAGCAGCAAGAAAACATTTTTTTTGTAGTGAGTTCTTCCATGTCCTCCGATACAGAAATGTCGGCTAGTTCTTCCTCTTCTATGCTCTCTGTTTTTGAAATGTTGGCTAGTTCTTGCTCTTCCATTTCCTCTATTGCAAAAGGGCTGGTACTGCCGGATACACTTGCTCTTTTCTGCGGCAAACTCCAACTGCATTGGGCGCCTCCATTAGCAAAATCATCAAAGGTTCTGTTAACACTATGTGAAATAGAATAATCAGATACTTTGATCGGCTTTCCTTCAATCATGACCTCATCTCCTTCCCATAGTACGTGAATCCCACATCTAGAATTGCTGCTAGGAATGATGCTCAGCTCATCNTTACCTTGCTTGTAGCATATCACATATGGAAAAGTCTCTATGAACTCAACCCACTTTGCATGCCTCTTGTTGAGCTTTCCTTGTCCTTTGATGTGTTTGAGAGATTCATGATCGGTATGAATCGCGAACTCCTTTCGAAGCTAATAATGTTGCCACACCTCCAGGACACGAAATAGTGCATACAACTCCTTGTCATACGTCGAGTACTTGAGTTGAGCTCCATTTATCTTCTCACTAAAGTATGCAATATGACATTTTTCTTGCATCAAAACAGCACCTATACCAATCCCAGAAGCATCACATTCAACCTCAAACATCTTATCAAAATTAGGTAGAACAAGAATAGGAGCCGAACATAACTTATCTTTTAAAGTTTGAAACGCATGTTCCTGTTCCTTACCCCATTTAAAACCTACTTCTTTTTTTACAATCTCATTCAAAGGAGCATCTACAGTAGAGAAGTCCTTCCCAAACCTTCTATAAAAGCCAGCTAAACCATGAAAACTTCTTATCTCAGACACATTCTTAGGTGTAGGCCATTTCTTGATAGCCTTGATCTTCTCTTCATCAACACCCTGTGCACTCACAACAAAACCAAGGAAAACAAGCCTATCTATACAAAATGTGCACTATTTAAGGTTAAGCATATAATTTCTCTTTTCTAAGCACATCTAGCACTTGGCTAACATGCATCACATGGTCATCTAAACTTTTGCTATATATCAAAATATCATCAAAATATACAACCATAAACTTTCCTAGAAATTCCCTTAAAACATGGTTCATTAATCACATAAATGTACTAGGAGCATTAGTTAACCCAAAAGGCATAACAATCCATTCATATAAACCATATTTTGTTTTAAAAGCAGTTTTCCACTCATCCCCTTGCTTCATCTGAATTTGATGGTAACCACTTTTTAAATCTATCTTAGTAAAGAAGCAAGCACCATGCAATTCATCAAGCATATCATCTAACCTAGAAATGGGATAATGATACTTTACCGTTATTTTATTCACTGCTCGACAATCATGTTTGCTAACCTTAACCCATGTTTTCCTAGTGTTTTTGTTTCTTTGTTGAAGGAATTTGAAAAAGTTTTCCCGGAGGAATTGCCCAAAAGATTACCACCAATAAGGGGCATTGAACATCAAATAGACTTGGTGCCTGGAGCGAGCCTTCCAAACCGACCAACATATAGAAGAAACCCTGAGGAAACGAAGGAGCTTCAAAGGCAATGGAAGAGCTATTGGCATTAGGATATGTGCCGGAAAGCTTAAGCCCATGTGCTGTACCGGTGTTGTTGGTACCTAAGAAGGATGACACGTAGAGGATGTGAGTGGATTGTAGAGCCATCAACATGATTACGATAAAGTATCGTTTCCCTATACCTAGGTTAGATGACATGTTGGATGAATTGCATGGCTTTTGTGTGTTCACTAAAATAGACTTGAAATGTGGATACCACCAAATTAGGATGCAACCTGGGGATGAATGGAAAACTGCATTTAGGACTAAGTCTGGTTTATATGAATGGTTAGTTATGCATTTTGGCTTGACTAATGCGCCTAGTACCTTCATGAGACTAATGAACCATATCCTAAGAAATTTTATAGGGAAATTCGTGGTTGTCTATTTTGATGACATATTGATTTAAAGTAAAAATCTAGATGACCATGTAGCGCATGTTAGGGCAGTTTTAGAAGTTCTTAAGGAGGAAAAGTTATTTGCCAACCTTAAAAAGTGTACCTTTTGCATTGATCGACTAATATTTCTTGGCTTTGTTGTGAGTGCATGTGGTGTTGAGGTTGATAAGGAAAAGGTGAAGGCTATCCGAGAATGGCCCACACCTAAGAGTGTTTTTGAGGTAAGAAGTTTTCATGGACTAGCTAGGTTCTACAGAAGGTTTGTGAAGGACTTTTCTACCATAGTGGCACCATTGAATGAGATTGTCAAAAAAGATGTAGGGTTTAAATGGGGTAAGGACCAAGATGTAGCTTTTCAAACTCTAAAAGATAAGTTATGTTCTGCTCCTATTCTTGTATTACATAATTTTGACAAAACTTTTGAAATTGAATGTGATGCTTCTGGGATTGGTATAGGTGCTGTTTTATTGCAGGAAAAACGTCCCATAGCATATTTTAGTGAGAAGTTGAATGGAGCTCAACTCAACTACTCGATGTATGAGAAAGAGTTTTATTTAGGCTTAAAACTAACCCTATATAAATAATAATCCGAAAATAAAAATAATTACAAAACTGCCATTATAATCTGGAAATAACAATAATTACGGAACTACCATTATAATCCAAAAATAGCTCAATTATGAAACTGCCATTGTAATCCGAAAATAGCTAAAATTACGCTGTTTTGTCTTTGCAACTCCCGAGCAACATTACCACCTTCATTCCTTGCTTGGACATCATGCTTAAAACATCATCTTTTGCTCCAATGGTCAAATATGGCACTATGATGCCCGTATCACCTTTTCCGTGCTTTGGAGGTGTAGCAGCATTACTTGTTCCCGAAGGAGTTTGTGATTCACACTGATCGAAGCATATCAAGGGGCAAGGAAAGCTCAACAAGAGGCATGCACCATGGGTTGAGTTCATAGAGACCTTTCCGTACGTGATTTGATACAAGCAAGGTAAGGAGAATGTGGTGGCCGATGCTTTGTCTTAGAGGTATGTCTTAATCACTACTCTTACTTCTAAGCTATTGGGTTTTGAACAATTAAAAGGCATGTATGCTAATGATGATGATTTTGGTGAAATATATGCTGCATGTGAAAATGGTGCTTTTCATAAATTCAATAAACATGAAGGATTTCTGTTTCGTGGACATATGATATGTGTGCCCAATTGTTCGATTAGGGAATTGCTTGTTAAAGAATCACATAGTGGTCTCATGGGGCATTATGGTGTGCATAAAACCTTAGATATTTTATCTGAACATTTCTTTTGGCCACACATGCGTAAGGATGTTGAAAAAATTTGTGCTAAATGTATTGCATGTAGACAGGCTAAATCTAGGTCTATGCCACATGATACGGGCATCATAGAGCCATATTATACCATTGGAGCAAAATGCTCCAATGGTAGAATATAGCTTTATGATGCCCGCATCAAAGTCTAAGTTGGATGCTAGAGACAATGGACCTTTTCAAGTGCTTGAAAGAGTAAAGGACAACGCATACAAAATCACCCTTCAGGGTGAGTACAATGAGTCCACTATTTTTAATGTTTCTGATATTTTTCCTTTTGACATGGATTCAGATTCGAGGACGAATCTTTTTGAAGGGGAAGGGAATGATACGGGCATCATAGAGCCATATTATACCATTGGAGCAAAAGATGATGATTTAAGCATGATGTCCAAGCAAAGAATGAAGGTGGTAATGCTGTTCGGGAGTTGCAAAGGCGAAACGAAGTAATTTTAGCTATTTTCGGATTACAATGGCACTTTCGTAATTTAGCTATTTTCAGATTATAATTGCAGTTTCGTAATTATTGCTATTTCCAAATTATAATGGCAGTTTTGTAATTATTTCTATTTTCGGATTATATTTATTTAGGGTTAGTTTTTAGCCTTAGGATTACTTTCCTAATTATTTTATGGTCTAGATTGATTCCTAACCTAACCCTAATATCTATATAAAGGGGAGGTTACTAGCTTGTTAAAAACAACTTTGATTATTGATTATATAGAATCTATTCTTGTTTTCAACAAGACTTGTGTGTTCCAAGTGAGGATAGTTCTTCTTCTACTTGTTGCATTTGGGAATTGATCTTCTTATCAAAGGTATTTACTTTGTGGCGAATTTCAATTTCATTCTTTGCCTTCTAATTAGTGTTGCTAGATACAATTGTTATCTAGAGGTGCTATAGGGCGGGTTTTTACCTAGGGTTTGTTTCATATCATCTTGTGTGTTGGGATTACAGTTTCTTTAAGCTTGGGGTTCCGCATCACCACATGGTTTGTACACCCCTCTTCCTGTGCCAATGGAACCATGGGTCGATATCTCCATGGATTTTGTTCTTGGGTTGCCGAGAAGTAGGAAGGGTCGTGATAGTATATTTGTTGTTGTAGATAGATTTAGTAAAACGGCGTACTTCATTGCTTGCCATAAAACTGATGATGCAACAAATATAGCTAACTTGTTCTTTAGAGATGTAGTGAGGTTGCATGGGTCGTGATAGTATATTTGTTGTTGTGGATAGATTTAGTAAAACGGCGTACTTCATTGCTTGCCATAAAACTGATGATGCAACAAATATAGCTAACTTGTTCTTTAGAGATGTAGTGAGGTTGCATGGGGTACCAAGAACAATAGTCTCGGATAGAGATGTCAAGTTCTTGAGTCAATTTTGGAAAGTTTTGTGGGGAAAGTTAGGTACTAAGCTTTTGTATTCTACTACTTGTCATCCACAAACCGATGGACAAACGGAAGTGATGAATAGAACTTTAGGTGCTTTACTGCGTTCTGTAGTTGGTAAAAACTTAAAATCTTGGGAAGATTGTTTTCCTTTTCTTGAATTTGCTTATAACCGTGCTATTCATTCTTCTACTGGATTTTCACCATTTGAGATTGAATATGGCTTTAATCCTTTAACCGTATTGGATTTGATGCCTTTACCTTTGAGTGAACTTGCTAACTTAGATGGACAAAAGAAGGCAGACTTAGTTAAAGCTATACACGAGAAGGCCCGACTACAGATTGAGAAGAGGAATAAGTTAACTGCGTAAAAGGCTATAAAAGGCGTAAACAAGTGATATTTGAACCAGGTGATTGGGTTTGGGTACATTTGAGGAAGGAAAGGTTTCCTAACAATAGGAAGTCTAAGTTGGATGCTAGAGGTGATGGACATTTTCAAGTGCTCGAGAGAATCAATGACAATGCATACAAGATTGATCTTCCAGGTGAGTATAATGTGTCCGCATCAATTAATGTTGCTGATCTTTCTCCTTTTGACATGGATGCAGATTCGAGGACGAATCTTTTTGAAGAGGGAGGGAATGATGTGGGCATCGAGCTCTTTTCTAGCATGCATGTTCGTGATAAGGGCATTATGTTGCCAAGTGGACCAGTGACACATTCTCGAGCTAAGAAAATCAAAGAGGAAATGCTTGGACTTGTGAAAAGAATTATAGATGAAGATCGATTTAAGTTTCCAAATGATTTGAACACTTTTCCGAAGCCTAATGATGATTTAAGCATGTTGTCCAAGCAAGGGATGAAAGTCGTAATGATACTCGAGAGTTGCGGAGACGAAACGGCGTCATTTTAAAAATAAACAACTTAGAATGGCAGTTTCGTAATTTTAGCTATTTTCGAATGATAATGGCAGTTTCGTAATTTAGCTATTTTTGGATTATAATGGCAGTTTTGTAATTTTTGCTATTTTTCGTTTTTAGGGTTAGTTTTCAACCTTAAGATTACTTTCTTAATATTTAATAGTTTAGATTGATTCTTGATCAAACCCTAGTTCTTATATAAATGGGGATCAATTCCTTTGTGAGACAAAGTTGAGTTTTTAATCAATTGAGAAAATTAATTTTCTTATTGCTCGCAAGAGTGTTCTTGCAAGGTGAGGAATCAATTTCTTCTTCTTGTTGCATTAGGAGTTGAATTCTCTTATGAAAGTACAAATACTTGTGGCGATTATTCTTCTCTTTTCCTAGCCTTTTAATCCACGTTTATAGATACAAGTTATCTACAGATTTGGTAGGGCGGGTTCTTGTTTCCAATTACTGTTCAATATTTCTGGTGTGTTTGGGGTTTCTGATTCTTTAATCTTGGGGTTCCACATCATTTTTTAAATACTTTAGTACAACCCTAGTATCATTACTATGGTATGCACGAGCTTCAACCTATTTGGAAACATAATCCACAACAACAAGTATAAATTTATTACCCCAAAAAGATGGGAAAGCTCCAATGAAATCAATCCCCCAGACATCAAAAAGTTTAACCTCAAGGATATTCTTTAAAGGCATCTCATTCCTCTTTAAGATGTTTCTAGTACATTGACACATGTCATGACGTTCAAGAAAAAATTGAGCATCTTAAAAAATAGATGGCCAATAAAAGGAAGACTAATGTATTTTTATTATGGTCTTTTTAGTCCCAAAATGTCCTCCATATTATTTAAAGTGACAACTCTCTAAAATAGGTGCTACTTCTTCTCTAGGAACACATCGCCTAATGATGTCATCCACACATCTTCTAAAAAGATAGAGATCATCCCAAAAATAGTATCTAATCTTTTTAAGGAATTTCTTTTTTCGCATAAGACTTCTCTAAACACAAAGGCGTGGTATTAGTAGTTATAAGAAAATTCACAATATATGCATACCATATGATGCGGAACCCCAAGATTAAAGAATCCGAAACCCCAAACACACAAGAAATATTGAACAGTAATTGGAAAACAAGAACCCGCCCTACCAAACCCTTAGATAACTTGTATCTAAAAACGTGGATTAGAAGGCTAAAAAAAGAGAAGAATAATCGCCACAAAGTATTTCTACTTTGATAAGATAATTCAACTCCTAATGCAACAAGAAGAAGAAATTGATTCCTCACCTTGCAAGAACACTCCTGGGAGCAATAGAAAAATTAATTCTCTCAATTGATTAAAAACTCAAATCTCTCTTACAAAAGAAATTGATCCCCCTTTATATAAGGACTAGGGGTAGACCAAGAATCAATCTAAACCATAAACTAATTAGGAAAGTAATCCTAAGAAAATTAGGAAAGTAATCCTAAGAAAATAAGAAAGGTAATCCTAAGGCTAAAAACTAACCCTAAATAAAAATAATCCGAAAATAGAAATAATTACAAAACTGCCATTATAATCCGAAAATAGCTAAATTACGAAATTGCCATTCTAAGTTGTTTATTTTTAAAATGATGCCGTTTCGTCTCCGCAACTCCCGAGCAGCATTACTACATTCATTCCTTGCTTGGACAACATGCTTAAATCATCATTAGGCCTCGGAAAAGTGTTCAAATCATTTGGAAACTTGAATCGATCTTCATCCATAATTCTTTTCACAAATCCAAGCATTCCTTCTTTGATTTTCTTAGCTCGAGAACGCGTCACTGGTCCACTTGGCAACGTAATGTCCTTATCACGTACATCCATGCTAGAAGAGCGCTCGATGCCCACATCATTCCCCCCTCCTCAAAAAGATTCGTCCTCGAATCTGCATCCATGTCAAAAGGAGAAATATCAGCAACATTAAATGATGCGGAAACATTATACTCACCTGGAAGATAAATCTTGTATGCATTGTCATTGATCCTCTTGAGCACTTGAAAAGGTCCATCACCTCTAGCATCTAACTTAGACTTCCTTTTGTTAGGAAACCTTTCCTTCCTCAAATGTACCCAAACCCAATCACCTGGTTCAAATATCACTTGTTTGCGCCCTTTATTAGCCTTTTGCGCAGTTAACTTATTCCTCTTCTCAATCTGTAGTCGGGCCTTCTCGTGTATAGCTTTAACTAAGTCCGCCTTCTTTTGTCCATCTAAGTTAGCAAGTTCACTCAAAGGTAAAGGCATCAAATCCAATACAGTTAAAGGATTAAAGCCATATACAATCTCAAATCCTAACCAAAGAAAGAAAAGATACCAAAAGAAAAGCAAGAATAATAAGAATTAGAGTAATGGAAAGCACATATTACCCTAAGCAAAAAG